>OY720441.1:103261740-103299051 GCA_963082915.1 Dolichopus griseipennis | reverse complement strand
AGATAGATAAACATTTTCATGTTAAAAATTTGTATGAAACTTTTTTCGCATATTTTTTAAATTTCTCTAAAAATCGTTGGCACGTTTTAAATGTATCGTAACTATTTCTATTTTATAGTATACCCTTTATTTTTATTCTCTCAAAAATTTTTCTCTCTACATAGTACATGTAACATGATTCAAGAATATGAATACTATGACACTAAAGAAAAGAAAAAAATCGAATAAGAAAAAAAACGAGGAAGTGTGTAGTAGAGTAGATTGTGTCAACTCTGGGATACCCGTATGACCGTAGTATAAACATTATAATATCATCCGATTAATTACTTTTGGCAAAATTTCAAACATACAGCTTTAATAGGTGTAGTGTAATGCTCATATAAAAGAAGGAGTTGTATGGCACTTACTCGAACCCTCTGCAATAGACCAACAAAATTTTCCAGTAACTTTGGCCATTACACTTAACTACTTTTGGCAAAATTTCAGATACCCAGCTTTAATAAGTACAGAGTAATGCTCATGAAAAACAAGAAGTTATATGGCAGCTACCCGAGCCCGTTGTGCAAACCGGCTGAATTTCAATGGCGATGACGGTTTTTTTAAAAATCCGATTTGTTGAAAGTTCCAGAATCCTAGCTCCTTTAATTTTTGAGTTATCGTAATTACGGATGGACAGACGCACGGACATACATAGCTAAATCGATTTATTTTTCAATTCTGATCCGATCCATACACTTGAGTCTATAGCTACCCCCCTACTTCTTTGCGTCATAAACGTAATGGCAAATTTAGTATACCTTTTTGACAAATAGTCATACTAGTATAAACAATGATTTTTTCATTCATAAATTCATAGTTCATTTTTTCGAATTGATCTCGTTTTTTCTACAAATTTATTTAATTTTGTATGTACTTGCGTACATACCTATAAAGATTTATATGCATATAAAGGTTCTAAAATAATTATTTTAAAATCTAACTTTATAGATCTCAATAACAAATAACCTTTATGAATATTTGAAGGTGACCAAATATTTTATTTTCAATTTCTTACGAGGTTTCAATTGTAACTGGAAACTTTTTGTTTTGATTTTTTCATTTTTGTTTAAATAAATCAATTTTTCTAAAACTTGCAAAGTGCATAGTTGTGAATGGAATCTATGAAATTTTATAAAGTGTTTATGTATAGATGTATGTATGTACACAAATTTCTATTTCTAAATTCTTTAATCTTTAGAGGTTTTTTGTTGAATTGAGATCAATTGTAATTTTGTTTTAACTGAAAATTTCTAAATTATCTAAATTTTCAAAATCTACTATTTGTTATTTAAAACACAAAGAAAAACGAGGAAGATTATAGTTGCCCTTGTCAACTTTTAGATACCCGTGCATACCATAGTTTTTTTAGCGTTAATGCAGAGTTCATTGTAATCTAGCCAATTACATATCGCAGTTAGATCCTTATTTAGTATATTTTCGAGTTCTTGTACTGTTCTAGCTTTAGCAATAATATTAGTGTCATCTGCATAAACGTTATAATTTGAAATAAAATTATTTTTCGGCATATTCATTATATATAAAAGGTATAACAGCGATCCTGGTAGTGAGCCTTGTGGTACACCTGTTTTTATAATAAGTTCATCGCTAAGCACTTCGTTCACTTTAACACATTGAGTACAATTTATTAAGTAACTGCTTAATAAAAGATTACTAGTACCTCTTATGCCCAATATATCTAAAACCTAGTAAAGAAACAATCAGTCAACCAACATAGAAATACCCTACACCTATTTGGTTCAAATTTAATGAGATTTCCATAAGTCATTTTAAAACCATAGAAGCTTTTATTAGTTTTATCGTAAGACATAGCTAACCAAATTAACTTTATGATACTAAAAACATTTTCTAATTACTTTATCTATTCAAAAATATTACAAATTCTTACTAATTTATCAATTCAATTGAAATAAATATATTTACATTTAATTCAAGTTTTTTTGTTTGTTAATATTTTTAAATAGATATTGATGAACAAAAGTGAAAAAATTTTAATTATTAAATTTTGTGATTAAAAGCTAATCAAAGCATAAAATATTTAATAATTAAAATTTTTCAAAATTGCAATTATTTTAAATAACTTTGGTATCGTGTTTGTAACCTATTAGAAAAGCTTATAAACGCAAAATATGCAATAAATGTATTTCTAAAATATAATTACAAATTCAGAACTTTTCATATAATTCATTTAAATATAAAAATAAATTTTACATAAATGCAGCAAGTACCTTTGAATATAGCTTAAGTATTGTACATAATGTCTTATTTATATATCACCTTTGGTAATAATTCAATAAAATATATGATATAATAAAAATAAAAAAAAAGTAATGTAATTTTCTTAAGGTTTCTTAAAAAAATATTTTGTTTATAATTTATAAAATATTATACAAAATAAGTTTTATAGTAAAATTTTTAGCATTTTAAGAATATAAAAGTGTTAAATAAAAACGGAAATAGGAAAGAACCCTTTGTGTATCAAATTTAAAGTTTCTATCTTCATGAATTTTGAAGATAAGCTTTTTAATTTTGGGATTTCTTAGGCGCCACCTGAACCACCACTACAATAAAGCCTAAATTTCGGCGACACATAGGAAATAGGAAATATATCCTTTGGCTTCGAAATTATACTCGTTCGGCCTCAGATCGATCAAAAGCTTCTAGAATCCGAACTCATTGTCCGAACTCGACCAGAACAAATTCTCATGGTACTTTAATTACTAGTAACCTAGAGTTTAAATATAATAAAAGTAGCGGCATTATTTTTGAGTTATACTACTTTTAATAGAAAGACAGAGTCCAGCACAACAAACTAATGGAGATTCTAGAAAAGATGGGTATAGACGATAAAGATATACAATGCATTAAAAATCTATATTGGAATCAAACTGCAACAGTAAAATCTGGAGACGTAGCTACAGCGGATCTAAGGATCGACAGGGGAGTTCGTCAAGGATGCATTTTGTCACCACTGCTATTCAATATCTGCTCAGAAAAAATATTCCAAGAGTCAATAGCTGAAGAAAATAGAGGAATAAAAGTAAACGGAACATTAATCAATAACATCCGTTACACTGACGACACCCCGTTAATTGCAGATAGTATCGAAGACTTACAACACCTAATGGACAGTGTTAACCACCACAGCAAAGAGTTTGGATTGAACATGAATACAAAAAAAAACCAAATACTTGATCATATCTAAAAACAAAGTGCCACATACAAAAGTCTCTATCATCATCGACAACAACCCCATAGAAAGAGTGTCCAGTTTCAGATACCTCGGATCCTGGTTATATGAGAGTTGGGACTGCGATAATGAGATCAAATGTCGTATAGATATGGCAAGAAGTGCCCTTCTCAAATATCGAAAGATACTAACCAATCGAGATATCAACATCGAGTTAAGGTTACGTTTTATGAGGTGCTATATATGGTCAGTTCTCCTGTATGGTGTTGAATTATGGACCCTAAAAGTAGCAATCATGAACAGAATTGAAGCATTTGAAATGTAGACATACAGGCGCATGTTAAAAATACCGTGGACAGACAGAGTCACAAATTCAGAAGTCCTAAATAGATTGAGAAAACAAAGAGAACCACTCTTATCAATCAAAAAACGTAAAGCTGCCTACTTTGGTCATGTTATTAGGGGCCAGAAATACGAACTTCTGCAATTGATCATACAAGGGAAAATTGAAGGTAAACGAGGTGTAGGAAGAAAACAAATGTCCTGGTTACGAAATATTAGAATTTGGACAAATATAAGAACGATAGGAAATTTAGTCCACACAGCATCGAATAGGGAAGAGTATGCTAATGTAGTTGCCACCATCCGTTAAATCATCAAAATTCGAAGGTACACGCTTACATCCAGTAGTGGATTGGCAGTGGAAGAAGAAGAAGCTTTTAAGATATATGTTCGTTAGCCTTTGCATTTTTCAAAGGTTCCAGAACCCGGAAGCATGGTACGATTTCGCCCATATGCTGTCCCCGTCCTAATTTCAATACTAGTTGACCCTTGTACGCAATTGGAACGTTCTATCTTAAATTTAAGTTACTATTTTTATTAATTGCGATGATAAGCTTTTAAACCTTGGGGAGTCTAAAAGCGGTACTGAGCCACAACACCCATGTGCCAAATTTGAAATTTCTAAATTTTTTTGAAGTTACTAACTTTATTAATTTCGAAAATATGCTTTAAGGTCTTCGGAACGATGTGGCTGGTCCTCAACCCACTACTCCAATTCATCCCAAATTTCAAGGACACTAAGGAAATAGAAAGGGACACCCTAATACAAAATTTGGAGGTTCTATATTCATTGGTTTCGGAATTATGCTAGTTTGGCCTAAATTCGATCAAAAAGTTCTAAGTTCCGAACCCATTGTCCATTAAGATAGAACCTCCAAATTTGGTATCAGGGTGTCTCTTTCTGTTTCGTAAGTGTTCTTGAAATTAGGGACCAATTGGAGTAGTAGATCGGGAACCAGCCACATCGTTCCGAAGACCTTAAAGCATATTTTCGCAAATTAATAAAGATAGTAACTTCATACAAATGTAGAAGCTTCAAATTTGGCCCATGGGTGTTCTTTACTATTTCCTACGTGTTGCCCTAATTTTGGATCATTTTCAGTTCATGACCCCTCTTAGACCACCCAAGGTTTAAAAGCTTATCATCGAAATTAATAAAAATAATAACTTAAAATTAATATATAACGCTCCAAATGTGTACAAGGGTCAACTAGTATTGAAAGTATGACGGGGACTGCATATGGGAAAAATAGTACCATGGTTTCGGTTTCTGGAACCTTTGAAAAGTTCAAGAGCTAACAAACATATATCTTAAAAACAGCATAACTCAAAAAATAATGTCGCTATTTTGATGAAATTTAAACTCTAGGTTACTAGTAATGCTGGTACCATGGGAATTGGTTCTGGTTGAATTCTGACAATGAGTTTGGATTCTAGAAGCTTTTAATCAATTTGAGGGCAAACAAGTATAATTTTGAAGCCAAAGAATATATTTCCTATTTCTTATGTGCCCCCGAAATTTGAACTTAATTGTAGTGGTGGTTCAGGCGCCTCCTAAGAAATCCCAAAACTAAAAAGCTTACCTTCGAAATTCATGAAGATAGAAACTTTAAATTTGATATACGGGGGTTCTTTCCTATTGCCGTTTTTATTTAACACTTTTATATTTTTAAAAGGCTAAGAATTTTACCATAAAACATATTTTGTATAATATTTAAAAAAATTTTTTTGTAAATTCCCTTTTTTTAATTTTTATTATATCATATATTTTATTGAATTATTACCTAAGGTGATATATAATTAAGACATTGTGTACAATACTTATGCTATGTTCAAAGGTACTTGCTGCATTTATATAAAATTTATATTTAAATGAATTATATGAAAAGTTTTAAATTTATAATTGTACTTTAGAAATACATTTATTGCATTTTTTGCGTTTATAAGCTTTTCTAATATGTACATAAACTAAAAATTTAAAATAATTGCAATTTTGAAAAATTTTAATTATTAAATATATTATGCTTTGATTAGCTTTTTATCACAAAATTTAATAATTCAAATTTTTTAACTTTTGTAATTAAATTGAAATAAATATATTTTCATTTATTTCAAGTGTTTTTGATTTTTTATATTTTTTAAATAGATAAAGTAGTAAGAATTTCTAATATTTTTGAACAGATAAAGTAATTAGAAAGTGTTTTTAGTATTATAAAGTTAATATGTGTTACCATGGTTACCATATGGTTTGCCATACGGTACTAAAATCCACCATTATGCAAAACCCAATTTTTGGTCCACATATCTTCTAAATGGTTTAAGCTAAGATCTTGAAATTTTAGGAGAAGTTAGATCCTTAGAAATTATTAGGAGTCGGTTAACAAAATTTTTTTGTCACGTCCCCTGTTTAGCAGCTATAATGGCTCGAAAATTGAAATTTTGCTATTTTTAAACACCTTTAACTTGAATACCTGTTCAAATTTTTTTTTGTTAATATACAAAATTTGAAGGTTCTACACTATACTTAAACATATGTTAAAAGATTTTCTTAAATTTAAAAGCGGTTCTTTAAATTTAAGAAAGTGTTTAGTTTTAAGCACTTTTGCTTAAATAGTAAATTTCTATGTAAAATTCCAAATTTTGGTAGAATTCACAATTTAATTCCTTGAGGGTTGATCTTTGAGAAATAGAGGGCTATTAGGACTTAAAAATTAAAAAATTTACTGTTTTTATAAGTATGTAGTAACTTAGTCACCAAAGTATATATTTCTTAAATTAAACGTTAACATTGAAGCTCCAATATTATATTCCGATAAAATACTCAGTATGAAACACTATAATATTTTTAAAATGTGCTTTTTTAAAAACCCTTGGTTTTTTTCATCACTATTTTTATTAGGCCGATTTTGCCAAATGCCCGCCGCCGTACTTAAAGTCCTAGTAACCTACAGTTAAAATTTCATCAAGATAGCTCCATTAGTTTTTGAGTTATCGTGCCTACGAACGGACGGACATGGCTATATCGACTCAGGAGGTCACGCTGATTACAAATATATATACTTTTCCATATCTAGCTCGCTTCTTTAGGTGGTAACAAATACCATACCAAAGTTAATATACCCTTTTCTTATTTCATAGGTGTAGGGTTTAAAAATTACTAGATGTTAAAAAATATTATTTATTTTTTTTTTTAAATCAGAGTATGATTTGATATAGTCACCGTTTTGTTTGCAAAATATAATTGGCTGATTTTGAGAAGTTCATTCATTAATTTGGAGGAAGTTTAGTTTTTATTGTTGTTTGTTTTCATAAGTTTTATTTTAATTCTATAATTTGTTATAACAAATGCAACAAAACTATAATTTATTTTAACTAGGGCAAATAAAATATAATAATTTATTTTTGCAAAAATATTTATGTTGTAGAATTTAGTTGTTATCTGCTTTTTGAAATCGATCTTTCTTGGTGTAATTTTAAAGGTAAGCGTTACTAAACTATTTTTATTGCAAAAAATTCAAATAATTTGTTTTTTCAAGTTTCAATAAGTGTGTTATTGTTGCCACAAATTTTATAGAACCTACCGCAAAAGTTTCACGATGGAACAAGCTAGAAAAAAAATGTGTTGATGTTTAACAGACCAAAGTAATACAACCCTATAATCAACATATTGGAGGAGTGGACCATCATGATTGGTTAATCAGCAAATATGCTATAGGGATAAGAGGAAAAAATGTACCCTTTTTACCAGAATGAGAATGCTAGATATGGCAATTAACAATGCCTGGATTTTACATAAAAAAATCCAAGGGAAAGTGCTCTTTCATCTCTTAACTTTAAAAGATCTATAGCTATTTATTATTTAAAACAAAATCCGAGACGTGCGAAACGAATATTCAAAGCAACAATACCTTTTTCTGAATTACTCTTTGATTGAAAGGACCATTTAAATGACCAAAGAGAGAAGCAGAGGTGATGTCAACAAACCAAGTGTACGAAAAAACAGCTTACATTTTGTTCAAAGTGTGATGTTACTTTATGTATAGGTTGTTTTAAGCCATACCACATTGGCAAATAACATAAACAATATGTCCTATTTATGTAATACATATATGATTATTAGTTTTTTTTTAATGAATATCAAAATGAATGGATTGTTTAAATTTTTATTTGGTTTTGCAATAAAATTTTTCTTATAAAACGAAAATTTTTTAAATTTAATATGATATCATATTTGGCCAGTGTCCTATTTATATAACATGCAAATCCCATGCTGCTTCAAAACTAAAAAAAATTTACCATCCAAATTATTTTTTTAATCGGCTTTTTCATAATATTTCATAATACAAATATTTACCTGAAAAAATAGATACCTGAAAAACACTACAGCCCTTCAATGGCATGGACAGAGGGGAGCAGAAACTCAAGATACAGAAGAATAATAAATAATTCAGTCAAAAATGTATATACTCTAAATCTAAACCTATATCTCTCTAAACACAAAAAAAAACTAACATAAAGTCTAAACATAATTTTTTATTAGATACTCAAACGGATATCTCTTTAATAAAAATCTCATCCATTAATAACAATTTCAACTTAAATAAAAATAATACTATAAAAATTAAAGGCATAACAAGCATTTACTTAAAATCTTCGGGTACAGTATATACAAAATTATGAATTACCATGTGAGGTACCAGATTATTTTGATATACCAGCTGATGGTATACTCGGTAAAGATTTAATAAAATTTTATAAATGCAATATAAACTACGAAAATATGAGAATTTCGGAAAAAACAAATTACAATATTTTAGAAATTCCAATCCTTAACGGACCAAAAAACCAAACAGCTCGTTCAGAAGTTGCAAGGAAATTTTTTTTAACTTCAGAAAACGATTGCTTAATTTTGGATCAAGAAATTTCAGAAGGAGTATTTATAGCAAGAACAATAGTGACTTCTAAGAAACCTTTTGTTCGTGTTATGAATACAAATTCGGAAAATAAATTGATTCCATATAATTTTAAATTAGAAACTTTACCATTATCTGATTTCGAAATATTAGAATTAAAACAAAATTACAATATAACCAGTAACCGTATCAAAGAGTTAAATCAAATTATATCTGAAAATACAAATAAAATGTATATACCCAAATTATTAAAATTTTGTAATGAATTTGCGGATATTTTTCAATTAGAAACAGATCCGGTGTTGGTAAATAATTTCTATAAACAAAAATTAAGAATTATGGATGATAATCCAGTTTACATCAATAATTATAGACAAGCTCATACGCAAAAAGATTAAATAAATAGTCAGGTTAATAAATTATTAAAAAATAAACTGATTGAACCAAGCCAATCAAATTACAATAGCCTAATAATTACTAATAATTTTAGTACCGAAAAAAGGAAATCAACATAAATGGAGAATGTGTATTGATTATAGGATGGTTAATAAAAAATAATAGCGGATAAATATCCACTTCCAAGAATAGAAAATTCTTGACAATTTAGGTAGAACAAAATTGTTTTCAGTATTAGATTTATACTCAGGTTTTCATCAAGTACCTTTAGATGAACAATCTAGGGTTATAACTTCATTCAGCACACAATTAGGTAGTTATAGATGGAAAGTTTTTTCATTTGGACTTAATGTCTCCCCAAATTCATTTTCTAGCATAATGTCACTTGCTTTCACAGGTGCGACACCGTTACAATGCATCCTTTATATGGATGACATTATAGTAACAGGATGCTCCGAAAGACATCATATGAAAAATTTGAAATCAGTTTTTACAATTTATATACAATATAATCTAAAACTAAATCCTGAAAAGTGCAAATTTCAAAACTGAAGTTACATATCTAGGTCATAAATGTACCGATCAAGGTATACCCAGCCACAGCTGGGTGGCACAGTGGTTAAGTGCCGACCTTTCATGCAGAAGGGCCCGGGTTCGAATTCTAGTGAAAGTGAAAAAACTTTTCTGGTTTTCGACTCGACTCAGTTACCATTCGCCATTGGGTTCAAATTAATGGCGTAATCAATAATTAGTAATTATAAATCTTTAATAAAAAATACTTTAATATAAAAATATAAACAAATGCAAAATATAAACAAATAATTTAATTAAATAATATAACTCGCAGATATAGAATACCATATAAGTAAAATATAAAATATTACAATATAAACAAAAAATAGAATTGTAAATATTGAAAATCTAAGACGTTTCTACATGTTATAAGGCCTAGTACTATCTCATGTTTAAATTGTATGTGGAATTCAATAAGACCAATTCTAATAACACGAATATAATATGATCCCCTGTTCCAACATGTACCTATGGTATAGACAGGCTAATTAGCCTAACAGTTGAACAGTTAGCGCTTAAAAAAAAAAAAAAAAAAAAAAAAAAATATCCAGATGATTCTAAATATGAAGTAATTTTAAAATATCCTACACCGCGAGATAAAGATGAAACTAGACGTTTCGTAACCTTTGCTAACTACGGTCGCAAATTTATACCTAATTTTGCTGGAATAGCAAAGCCGCTTATCTGCAGATTTCTCTAAGAAATTTACATTGGTTATAGATGCATCCAAAGATGCAGTAGGAAATGCGCTAACTCAAAGTTACAATGGTTCGGATTTACTAATCTCATTTGCTTCGAGATCACTTACAAAAGGTGAATAAAACAAATCCACAATTAAAAAAGAGTTAGCAGCCATCCATTTTGCAATAACGCACTACAGACCATATTAAAAAACGATCACAAACCGTTAACATGGTTATTTTCATTAAAAAAGCCATCATCTAAATTAACACATATGACATTAGATTTAGAAGAATACAACTTTACAGTTGAGTTTATATAAGGCAAATAAAATGTAGTTGCCGACGCGTTATCACACATAAACATTAATGATTTAAGGTTTACCCATGCAACGGTACAAAATAATAACACCATTAAAATATTAAAAATTAAAACACGATCGTCTAATAATAATAACAATAATAATAATGATAATAAAAATAATAAGGAGAACAATCTCCAGATTAAAACCATCTTCTCTCAGGATACAATCTCCTGAGGAAGATGGTAATAATAATAAAAGTATTTAAATCTATGGAGCTTTAAAAAATTGGAACGTTCCCAAATTAAAAGTACCTAATAAGAAATATAAATAAAATGCTAGCTAAAATATATAGAAAATGAAATTGTATAACTAATATGAAAATGAGTAAATTCATAAAAAAAGAAAATAACATTAGAGTTATTTTTACGGGCACTAGAAAATGAAACTGATAAATTAAATCTAAATGAAATAGAAATAGATAATAACGATATAATATTTACCCAGTATAGTATAAACGAATTGCAAAAAATAGGAAATAGAGCTCTGAACAAATTAAAAATTGCGATAATAAATACACCGAGAACGGTAGAAAAAGAATTAGACATAAAAGAAATATTAAATAAGTATCATAATGATCCTATTTTCGGAGGGCATGTTGGACAGATAAGATTATATGCCAAGTTAAGAAAAAAAAATTATATGAAAAAATTTGGCAAAAGACATAGCTAAATTAATAGGAAACTGTAGAAAATTTCAATTAAATAAGACAAAAATGAAGCACAAAGAACCCTTACAATTAACAGAGACCCCACAAAAATCATTCTAACAAAGAGGCTAAAACAGTTGCAAAAGCCATAGTTGATAATTGTGTTTTAATATTAGAACCTATGAAAATTATTTTAACAGATAGAGGAACCGAATATAAAAATCAAATAATGAAAGAAATTCTTTCGCTGTTAAATATTGAACATAAGTGTTCTACAGCTTACCATCATGAAGGTAACACTAGGAACTGTAGAAAGAAACCATAGAGTTCTTAATGAAATACTTACGTTCTTATATAAACGAAAATAAAGATAATTGGACAGTTACTTACCATACTTTACTTACTGTTATAATTCCACACCAAATGTGAGCTTTCAAGAAAAATATGCGCCATTTGAATTTATTTTGGGTAAAACACCAATAATACCAGAATTTATTCTTAACAGCAAAATCAAACCAATTTATAACTTTGACAAATACGGTAAAAAACTTAAATACAACTTACAAGTCGTGAACAAAAACAAAAGCACTTACTACAAAAAGCTAAACTAAATAATAAAAGATTATACGATCAAAATGTGAAAGGGTATGATTTTAAAATAAACGACGAAGTTTTATTAAGAAGGGAAAATGTTCATAAATTGGATGCCTAATATAGTGGCCCACATATAATTAAAAATATGGAAGTTTCAAATATGAAAATTATAAATCTAAAAAATAAAGAAGAAATTGTTCATAAAAATAGACTAGTAAAATATAGTCATTAATTTTACATTAACAACCTAAGTTATCTTAAAATGAAA
The DNA here is from genome assembly GCA_963082915.1 of Dolichopus griseipennis. Classification (NCBI taxonomy): domain Eukaryota; kingdom Metazoa; phylum Arthropoda; class Insecta; order Diptera; family Dolichopodidae; genus Dolichopus; species Dolichopus griseipennis. The sequence continues at coordinate 103,287,027 of OY720441.1, read as the reverse complement.
ATTTTTTAATCATAATTATTGAATATATTATTATAATACTTGTAAAAACAAAAAACAAAAATTGTTTTTCTTTCTTTAACATAATTTAATTTACTGATCTAGATTAATAAACTTAAATGAGTTGGCCAGCTGGGCAAAAATATATAAAATAGAAATATGAAAAAAGAAAAAAGTAAAATAAAAATATAATATGTAAGATTCTATAAGAATAAAATTTTCTTTTATCAATTATTTTAATATAAAACCAATATCAACAATGTTTACAGTGTATGCATATATAATATATGAATTTTTCTCTTTTGGAACGAAAAGAAAAGTGAAAAAAACCACAATTTTTTCTCTTTCCCTTTTTCTTTCGGAAGATAAAGTATAAACCATACAAGGTAAATACTTATCATACATATCTAAAGTATAGTTGACGGATTGTCCATTTATTTTCAAATTCTTTTGATAAATTAATTAAAATACATAAGTGCATAGACCGACTTGAGACATACGAATAAAATATTATCATCATATTTCATATATTTCATAAAGACAATAACCCAAAAGGAATGCAATAATAATTATGCTTATGCTATGCTTTAATATAATAATTACTGATAAGAAATGCAAATGGTATTAATAACCAAACTTATATTTACATACTGATATTGCAAAAACATTGCATTAAATAGAAAGTTAAGTTGTATTAGTAGCGTTTGTATTAAGTTTATAAAACGTCTAATTAAGGAAAATCAATAGAGCATGCATAAGTTAAAAGTAATCAGAAATGTTTCATTTAAATATTTGACATTTATATTATAAAACGATTAAATTTCTTTGTTTTAATTTTTATTATATCATATATTTTATTGCATTATTACCATAGGTAATATATAATTAAGAGATTGTGTACGATACTTAAGTTGTGTTCAAAGGTACTTGCTGCATGGATGTAAAATTTATATTAATATTTATATGAAAAGTTCTAATTTTGTCATTGTATTTTAGAAAAACATTTATTGCATATTTTGCATTTATAAGCATTATTAGATACATAAACTAAGAATTTGTATTTAACATTTAATTCAAATTTTTTTGTTTTTTAATATATTTAAATAGATAAATTAGTAAGAATTTTTAATATTTTTAAATTAACAAAGTAATTGGAAAATGTTTTTAGTGTTATAAAGTTAATTTGGTTAGCTATAAAATGACTTATGGACTTCTCATTAAATTTGAACAAATGGTATTTCTAATTCGGTTGCACCGACTGACTGTTTCTTTACTTGTTTTGATTTAAAGGTACAAAAACGCTTTTGGGGTTTTTCTTTAAAGTTTAATGATAAGATGTTATGTTCTGTAATAAGGGAATTATTGGTATAGTCAATTTCAGCTTTTAATTCCCTAAGAATATCATTACTGTCCATCATATAAATCGTGAAATTTATATAGTCTACTAGCTAATATCTGGTGCGCGTTGCTGCGCCTCTCAATGGATGTTTAATTGAAGTTGATGTTACTGCAAAAAGTTAACACAAAAATTACACACGGTTTACACATGTAAATTTTAAAATGTATGAAAGTAATCTTTTTAAAACGATTTTTCTAGGATTATTCTAGTAATTTTTGAAACTTTCTGAAATTCAAAGCAGTACAAACTACTTTCCAAAATTTGACGTAATTTCCTTCCAAGTTGCTTGGCACATATAAAATTTGAGATCAACCGGTCAAATCGGTTTATTTTCTAATTTAGAGGGTCAATTTCTAATTTAGAGTTAAGTAAGGCAAAAATCTATAAAAAGTCACTGTGCCCCAATGGGTTAACGGAACTACACTTTCTCTTTGTGCAAAGCAGTATTGCCCAAAATTGGACGTAATTTGCTTCCAAATCTTTTGTCAATCGCCGGGCCGGCATGGGTTAACCAATTGCAAGTCTGTTATAAGAGTTAATCATTTACAATAAATCATTCTTAAAACGGAACACATATACAAAATATGAAGAAAATCGGTTAAACCGTTTCTAATTTATAGTAAAGTAACCAAAAAATTTATAAAAAGCTGTTGGGCCGCAATGGGTTTATGGAACTCGACAAAAGTTTTTGTGAGGCTTTCTTTTTAGCCAAAGCAGTACTTCGCAAATTTTGACAATATTAGCTTCTAAAATTATTTTGACCAGCCGTCGGGCCGACATGGGTTAACAAATTCCAAAACTGTTAATAGTGTCGACTCAATTCTCAAGGAGCATCACGTATACAAAATTTGAAGTCAATTGGTCAAACCGTTTCTAATTTAGAGTAAAGTATTGAAAAAACCTATAAAAATCTGTTGGGCCGCAATGGGTTAATGGAACTCAACAAATTTGGCGCTTTTTTTTTGGCCAAAGCAGAATTTCGTAAAATCGGACAAAATTTGGACCCAAATATTTTTTGACCACCCGTCGGCTCGACATGGGTTAAAAAATTCCAAAACTCTTAATAATGTCAACTCAATTCTCAAGGAGCATCACGTATACAAAATTTGAAGTCAATTGGTCAAACCGTTTTCATTTTAGAACAAAGAAGTTTAAATACTTGCACCACAACCCCAACTTGGCTGTCCGTTAGAGCAAAATTTTTGGGCCACGATTTCATTCCGTACTCAAAAACCCCTACATACAAATTTTCATGAAAATCGGCTGGGCAGTTTAGGAGTCTATTCGCTATATACAAATAAACAAACAAACTTTCGCTTTTATATATATAGATAAAAGAACCATACTGGTACCAAAGATAATGAATACAACTAGATGTGCACTCACATATAAAAAATTTTTTAAAAAATAAAACCCTAATATGGGTCTAATATCATCATACATTCATACACGTTAAAAATTAAAAAAGATCCATTTTTTTCTATTTTAACAAAATACAAATGCAATACCTTTTTCTTATATTTATTATACATACATTATACATACACTTACATAACAAATTATAAATTTTATAATTTCGTTCAATCACCACCTACATTAATTCTTTCAGAAGGCCTGGACATCGAAAATATTTGAATGGATTAGTACACATTGTTAAAGTGTGTGAAAAAAAGCTCTTCCAAATGACGTTTCTTAAAAAAATTTTTGTACTTTTATGTTTATGTTTTTTTTTTAGTTAAAATTAAAATTTTCATCAATTTTCTTTTAGAGTTTTCCCTATGAAATAATTGTCCAAATATTTTAATTTTTATATTAAAATAAAATTTGAAATTTTTTCTTTAACATATCAAAATTTCAGCTTTCAACTCGAAATTTTTAATATATTTACAGCAAAATATATTCAATGATTTTTTAAGTATTAAAAATCACCGCCATTTTGACACTCTCAAAAAATATTTGAATAGACATTTATCATGTTTTTTAGTGAACATAACCTTCAAATTAAAAGCTATAATTTCAAATTTTTTCAACGATTTCGGTAAGTAGTTCAAATTCAATCTAAGTTTTAATATATATAAATTTAATAAAAAATTATGAAATTTATATATAAATAAAGCTGAAAGAATTCTCTTTTCACTCGTAAAAAAATTAAATTTGAAATCATTTTTTTCAGCACATTTCCAAGCAATAATTGGAAAAGGAGTACCACATTCTGGTTAAGAAAGTTTTTTCTAATAAGTACAGTTTCAAATAAAAAGTAGTTGCGTAGTGTAAAATTGTGTAGAGTAGTATTTTACAAGTACCTTAATAAAATAAAATAATATTTTTGATCTCAATTTAATATTATTTTAAAAATAATATTTAAATATTTTTCGTTAATAAAGAATTAAATAATTTTTATAAATAAAAGATTTTTTTTTTTAAATATACTTCAATAATATTTTATTTTATATACAATACAAAGGTACTTGTAGTTTAGTTATCAAATTTCTAATTTAAGTTTTTTAATTGAATTAACTTTCTTAAACATTATATTTGAAATTTAACAAAGTTAATTCAATTATTAAGTGCCTTTTTTAATAATTTATTTAAAATGGGTCGTAAATGCTCGGTTGTTGGATGTAAATCCAATTATAACAGTAGCACGAATTACGTTACAACTTATAAATTTGCGGTAAAAGAAAATTTAAAAAAATTATGGGTAAACGCTGTTGGAAGAACGAACTGGCAACCAACAGCCTATAGTACCGTTTGTAAATTACATTTTGAAGATTCGTGTTTAACTGTAGATAAATCCCAAAGGACGCGATTATTGCCAGATGCAGTTCCAAGTATTTTCCCCAAGAACTCGGTAGAATTACTTTCTGTTAATAAAAATTCAAATATAGATGAAGATCTAATTTTAAATTTTGGTAATTTAGTTTTAAATATTAATAAAAACGTAAATTTAAATAACTGGGCCTTATATACTGGCCAAACTAATTTAGTTTTGTACATTTTAAATGAGAACGAAAACTTTGGTTGTTCTTTTAGATTCATTCTGGGGATACCACTTTAAAAAAAACGAGCCATATTCTCTACCTCTACGGTGGTGTGGAAACGAGAATTATTAAATATCTATAATATATATATATTAATTTTTTTTATTTAATTACTTATTTTTTATTTCCATTTATTTATGATTTATATTTTTCAATTTTTAATATTCTAATGAAATAATTAAACTCATTCAAATTCCCACTGAACACAACTTTTTTTTTGACCATTAATGTACGACATTAATAATCTTTTTGAAAGCTTCTAAGAAGCTTTTTCCAATAAAAATTTTTTTTGAAGCAATTTTTTGAAATCCATACTTATGAATGAAAAAATTAAAGTTAAAATTTTTTTTTTTTACTAAATGATGTAAAAAAGATGATATTTCAATTTACTCTTTTAACATAATTAAAAAAAATCAGTAGTTTTTGAGTTATTTTAACATTTTTAACAGGACTCCCGCGTTTTCCCATAAGACTACGTGTAAATTTCATTTGCGGGAGTCCTATTTTGAGCTTTTTTTCTTTAGATGTCCAGGCCTTTTGAATTATTGTAGGTTATGGTTCAATGCATCAAAAACAACAAAAAAAGTTGCGTTTGAACTTTTTCTTTATAAAAATGATACATACATAAATATAATACAATACAACTGTACTTCAATACTTTTATTGAAAGAATGTCTGTTCAGTCTGTTCATTGACTGTTAAACCAGTGTTTGAAACAAGGTGGGAGAGTAGAATTGACGCTATAAAAGTTTTACGATATAATTTAGAATCAATTTATGATGCACCATATGATTTATTTAAAGATTCCTCTAGATATGCTAATACAAGAAATATGGCTCAATGTCTTATAATAAAAATTTATATGATCCACAGTTATTTGGTATGACATTTTATCAAAGGTAAATGTTGTAAGTAAATTTTTACAAAAACGTGATTTAGTTATACCAACTGCAATTGAAATGCTAAAGAACCTCAAAAATTACTTACAAGAATGTAGATCGGATGATAATTTTAAAAACATGTTGAATGCAGTTCAAAAGATTGCACAGGGGATTGATTGTGAAACGGAGTTTCCAGCCATTGATACTGTAAGACCTTGTAAAAAAATGCAATGTTTATGTATGAACATGTGAATGAAAGTCCTGAATTACTAGTACAATAGATACAGCAATATTCAAAATAAAGGAAAGATTTGAGCTAATGACAGCTTTAGCCAAACTTTTCAGTTTATAAATGACATTTATTCTTTGCAGGAATTAAATCGAGATACTAAAATAAACAATTGCATGGATTTTCAAATTAAATGAGCGTTTAAAAAATTTAAGCTTAATCAGCATTGAAAAAATATAGCTGCAGATTTAGACACAACGGAGTTCATTCACGAATTTCCGCTCAGAAAAGCAAGAAAAGTTAATTTTTAGAAAAATTTATATACAATTTTAATAAACTTGTTGATACATATATTATGTTGTTATTTGTTTTTCTGTAATAATTATATATACACATTTGTTTTATTATAAAAAATTTTAAGCTTAGGCTAACAGAAATTTAGCTAATTACGGGCGGAAACTAGTGCCTGACACGCCGGTGCCAGCATACCTTGGCACGACCCTGGTTACCTAACTCTTCAAATTGCGGTATTTTTACTTTTTCTGTTAATGGGACTTTGGCGTTTATTCTTTAAATTTCTATTGGATTCATAGTTTCTTTCCATTTTCAGTTGCAAATTTCTAGGTTAATAATGGAGTGAGTAGTTCCACTGTAGGCTCTCTTTTACTTTTTAATATTATATAGAGGAGTTGTTAGGAGAGGCTGTTAAATGATAATTTTCTTCGACGTCCAAAGGTTATTAGACATATGTGGGTTTTGTGTTCGATTCTGGGCATATTTATTTCGATTACAATAATTATTATATCTAGGTTGTGGGTAAAATTTCAATTATTATTTGCGTAATTTCTTTGATTTGGATTATTGGTATTATTAAAGTTGTTTCTTTCATTTGGAGGATGAGAATTATTATTATTAGTCTTGTTAATATTGTTTCTTTGATTTGAAGGATGAAGGTTATTATTATTATAGTTTCTAAAACTAGGATTATTTCAATTTTTATTTAGTCTTGTATGTGTTTGTCTTTTCTGTTGTTATTGGTTTGGAATCCATATGAACCTGTATAAGTTCCACATTTTCCAACTTTTCTGGATTTTAACAAGCCAAGATAGTTCGCATTGGTTCAGGGATATCTTCTTTAAATTAATGAGTGCCATTCTTATGTTATTACTAGTACATTAATTAGCAGCAAAAGTTTTGTATTTGCAAAGCAACAAGAGTTTTGCAATTCAATATACTCAATTTTTGTTTTACCTTATTCTAAAGGTCAAGGCCGCTAGTTTCAAATGTTACTGTTTTTAGGTCGTAGTAATTCATCTAAACCTTCTTTTTCACCAATATAAAAGTATTAAAATTCAATATAAAATTTTAACAGAAACAACGGGCTTTCTCCCTAGTACAATAATATACGTATATATTATAAATATTAACAAATGATGAAAAAAGCCAAGGGTTTTCAAAAAGCACATTTTCAAAATTATATAGGGTTTCTTACTGAGTATTTTATAATTTATTTTTAAAAAAATATATATAAAAATAAATGATAATATTATAATTTAGTTATTTCATCAATCTATTAATTATGACTAATAGTTATATCAATACTTAGAATATAATGCCAATGCACTTAAAAAAACCTGTTGGCAAGTGCGAAATTATTATTAAAAAAAAATTAAATACTAAAAAATAAAAATATAAAAAAAATATAAGGTTTTCGAAAAAATACAAAGTTTAAATAAGAACACCTACAATGGCTAAAATAAAAGATATTGCTGCTGCCGTAAATAATTTAAACGGAGCAGTTAACGCACAACTAGAATTAACAAGAGTGCTGCAGAGAAGGCTGGAAACTTTGGAAAATATTCTCCAAAACAACAGGCTTGTACAAAGTACTAAACCGACCGCACTAGCAACACCAAAAACAGAAGTTGACCTCGAATCCATCAGTAAATTACCAGACTGTGCAAAGGAGTTGCAAACATTTGACGGGACTCCCACACAATACATCTTATGGGTCCATAATAGGGAAACGATATTAGAAGATTACAAAGTTGTGCAATCAAAGCCCTTTTATAGAGAGCTATATAAGTTATACAAAGTATTACGCAAAAACTAAGGGGAAACGCAGATGCTGCCCCAATTTCATATAATGTTATTGATGATGACTGTGCAACAATCAAAAAAGTACTATTTCTTCACTATACAGACAAGAGGGATTTCAGGGCCCTGGAACATAACTTAAGCCCTCTAACACGAAGAGGATGACAAAAGACGAGTTTCACGCCACAATAAACCATCCGGCCTAATTGATAGATAACAAAATCAAAACAGATGATCACAGTAATGAGACAATAAACGCACTTACAGAATCATATGAAACAAAGTGTTAGACGTTTTCATTAGAGGACTACACGTAAAAATATCGAAATGCTTACAATACTAAAGCCTCAACCGTTACCAGAGGCTTACACGACATCAATAACTGCACCCATAGATCAAATTTCAAAACCATTTTTATACACACGCAGACCCATGAATAATATAAAACCACAAAAAAAAAATTTAGTACATAACGCTCAACAATACTGATGCAATTCACTACCACAACGGAAGTAGGCAAATCAATACAAAGTAAATAAGTTAGTGATATTAATCGCCCAATTACTCATAGCAATATAGCAACAAAAAGAGATAACGATTCGGACAAATACTCTCACAAACAACAGAGATTATAGCAAATAGAACCATATAACTACGAAGAACCATATGAAGAATGTATGGATGAGAAGAACGAAGGATATGACAACGGAGAAATGCAAGAAGAAACGACTGACGAAATAAATTTTATGATGGAAGCCTGTCAAGCATACCATACCTACAGTATAAAACTAAAAATGGAAATATTTTAAACTTTCTCATAGATACGGGAGCAAATAAAAATTTATAAAATCCTATATAGCAACGAACACCAAATCGACAATCAATCCTTTTAAAAATCGATCAGCAGGAGGGGACATCATAATTTCAGAAAAAATAACCGGAACATTTTTGCAAGCATCGGATATGATTGTTTAATTGATTTTTATATTCTTCCTGGCCATATATATTGGTAAAATATGCTATGTCTATATCGATGATGTTATAACTTTTGGGGGAGAAACAAAGAAAAAAAAACCACCTTAAAAATATTGAAAAGATATTTGCAAAATTAGAAGAAGCTAAACTAATAAATTCATATAAACTACTACTAATTTCACTAAAACTTGACAAATTTCAAAGAAAAGGTAAACGAGGATTTAGTAGATCGAATAAGAAGAAACCAAAAGAATAAAATTAAAAGAGCATATACCAAGAGAATACGCTACTGGAAAAACAGCATATACCGTAGTTAAACAGATCCAAAATGTATATAAGAAACAGTTGCAAAAAATAACAAAATCTCTGTAACAACAACATTAGGACGTCTGATTCATAAAATATTAAAAATATTAGTTAAAAATCCAATTCTTTTTTTTTGTCATTTTAGATTAACTTTATGCAGGTTGGCAACTCAACTTAACATTTATGAATATCATAGTCCCATATTAACAATAAAACAAGGCAATGGCCGTGTCATTAACGGAAAATTAAAAATAATCCACGTGATTGAGTTAGCAAACTACATTCAAATATTGGACAGAACAGCAAATTCAATACAACATATAGAAGCAGCAAATAGTATAAAAGACCAGTCAACAAACCAAGTTAAAGAAATTGAACGATTAATTGAAGATCTAATACAGGAAAAACCAAGGCAAAAAAGATCAATAAATTCGATAGGATCCGCATGGAAGTGGATTGCAGGGAACTCCGATGGATCTGCCGAGGACGAGATAATAAAAAACCAGAATAACATAATAGAAAGTAATAATAAGCAATACAAAATAAATAAGGCTTTTTTAGAAAAAACAAATGAAATTCTCAATGAATATAATAAGATAAGACAACAATATAATGACACGTATTCAAACATGGCACAAAGCATCTTTAATAAACTGATGATGATAAAAGAGGATGTCAAAGAAATAGTAAGAGCAGCACAATTAGCAAAAAGAAAAGTTATAAACACCAATCTACTAGCTAGGGAAGTATTTAACATACTGATAAGTGAACTTGAAACTCTGCCGTACGCAAATTCAATCGAAGCCGTAGAATATGCAGAACCTATAAAGGTAGTAAAAAACTATACCGTATTATATGTGATTGCAATACCAAAAACCAGTCAAAAAAACTATAACCACGTTTCAATTAAATCAATAATCATCAACAAACAACAAATTCACTTACATTATGGTGAACTTCTTATCAATAAAAATGAAATTATGGGAATTTCCGGAAAAGTATCAACTTCAAAGATACCTTCATCTGTGAACCCAAACAACTAAAAAACCTAAAGGAATATCACTGTATTTATTAACTTATAAACGGGCTAAATGCAGAGTGCGAAAATGAATTCAGTAATAATGAAATAATCTATCCTCTGAACGAAAACATAATTTTTATAACAAATTTTGATGGAAGCCTTTTTTACAACAACTCAACAAAACATCAACAGGGAAGCTTCATAATAAAATACCAAAATTAGACCATTCAACTTAAACACAATAAATTTACCAATAACGAAATTAAATGGTCAGAAATTTTACCGCCAACTTTAAGAACCAACATTACAACCAATGGCATTAGACTAAACCTGAAATATTTACATAAACTACATAAACCTGGGGAAACTACAAGAATTAATTCAGAACTACCAAATTTGAACTACTAAATTTCAAAGCACGTAAATATCATTGGATGGACACAGAGTTTTGAAACTGGAGGAGTTAATGAAACAGTACAACAATAGGTGCACACCAAATTTAATTATTGCACGCGCAAATTTTATTTATTAATTAGTTATTAATAAAAAAAACACAATAATTTATTTTTTTAAATAGATGTTTTAATTTTATTGAAATTTAAAATTTAAATCTTAAATTTAATTTTACAACTATTTTAGATTATTCAAGTTCAACAATTTGGTTTAGACTGACTTCTTTTTTTAATTAGTTACCAATATTTATATTGGTTATTATTTACAATATTTTATTTAATTCTTAACTTATACAAAGATATTTCTTTGTCTTAAATACATAATATAAATCTTAACCTATTTTATTTATTTCTTTAAAAACAAAGAAAGTAATTTCCTTGTCTCAATATAATAATTATCTTATTAAAACATGACTTGATTTGTTTACTATCTATTGTTTACCTGATTGTAACTTTCTTATTTAAGACATGTTTTAATTTGTCTGTTAGTATTGATTATTATTATTTACCTGATAACAAAATATTTTGTTAAGACATGTTTTATTTTGTCTGTTAATATTGATTATTATTATTTACTTGATAACAAAATATTATATATATAATATAGCAGATAATTAGGATAATTAAAATTCCTGTTATTCCAAAATAATTGATGTGTTTATGATATCTTAATTCGTTAATTTCTTGAATATTCTCTTTAGTTTTTAATACTATGTCATCAAAACTTAAGCTAATTTCAGATTTTGTTTTATTTAAATTTGGTATTACAAATTTTTCTATATAGTGATATTCTGTATTTGAAAACTTTTTATTATCAATGTTAATATTACAATTAAAAAAATTTACAAAATAGTTTCCATTTAGGGTAAATTGTCTTTCATCACAGTTACTATTCATTTCGAATTTTACAGCATTTTGTATAATTAGAGAATTTTCATCGATATTTATTATCTTGCTTTCATAATTAGTTATTAGTTTACAATTATTTTTAAAAATACAATTTTCTGATTTTTCCAGTTCTTTAAATGATTGTGATGAATTGAATTTGTAATAACTATTATTTAATTCTAATGTATATTCTATTTTTTCTTTGATTAGGGTATTATTTTCATTGTTTATAGGTATAATTACTTTTTTATTTAATATTACATAGTCGATTGGTATTTTTATAGCAAAAATTATTATTCCGTTTATATGTTTGGCTAGTCCTAATCGTATTTGATTTAATTTCTTAAAATCTATATTATATTTTATTATTTCTTCCTTTGATAATATATTTGGATGTAGTAAATTTAATCTAGCTGAAGCAATATTATCTTGGATTTGTTTAACTTTTTCCTTAATAATATTTAGTTTAAATAATTGTTCATTTATTAGATTGAATGAAAAAGTTTTTCTTTCTAGTTTGTATAGAAGATTCATTTGTTGTCTATCATTTTTAATTGCTTCTTGTATCATTATAAAAGATTTATTGAAATTATCATTTATTTTAATTTGCTGGTTCATATTTTTTATTAAATTGTGGTTATTTTTGTCAATAGTTAGTATGTGTTCTTCTATTCTTTGTCTGCCTTCATTGTCCATAGTGCCAAAAACCCATTTTATAATTGTACCACCTATATTAATTAGTCCTCTTTTCTGTTTATATGGTAACATTGTAGAACCATGTTTCTTATATTGTCTATTTCTTTCAAAATAATTTTTCTATGATTGTATTCATGTGTTAGTAGATTAAGTGTTTCTTCTAATTCGTCTATAACTTTATTTATTTCATTTGGGTCTATGATGTGAAGTATTGTCTCAAAATTATTTGGTAATTCAATTTGATCTAATTTTATAATCGTATAACCTGTTTGGCTGTCAATTTTGTGTATTGTCATTGTTTGTTGGCTGCTCGGGAGATATGATAGAAGCCATATCAATGTCATTATCTTCATGATTGCCCGTAAGCTTCTGCATTTGTTAATTAACTCTGCATAATCTACTCTGGGTCTGAAGTGTTGTTTTAATTCTGCCTTTACTATATTCCATGTTAATTGTTGTCCTAAGCGTTGTATGCATCGTTTGGCATCACCTTGTATTTTTTCATTTATTACTATTTCTTGGCAATATGCTTCCAGACATACATTTTTGTTGCATAATTCAATAGCTTTTTCTGTTGCTTTGATGAATTCTTGTAGCGTGAATTCGCCTACACCGTTGAATGGTTTTAGATATCGGAAATGGTTGATACATTGTTCTGGTGTTAACTTGAATATTGAGTCTAATTGTTGTTGCTGTATCGACTGTGGTTGTTGTAGCTGATTTATTTGTTGAAGTTGTAATTGATGTTGTTGTTCTTGTTGTTGAAGTTGTAATAGATGTTGTTGTTCTTGTTGTTGAAATTTTTCCTGCATTCCGAGTATTTCATTTTTATGTTTTTCTTGAAATTCCAAGACTAACTGTTTTAAATTTTCGATTTCTGACATGTTATTTTTGTTATTTATATTTCTATTTTTATCAAATAAACTGTTTCTTTGTGTCATATAATATTATATTATTATATTTGTAGTTACAAAATTTGTAACACTTTTGATTAAATGATTTTTAGTTTAATCGTGTTTTTATATATAAGTGTAAAAAAATTTTTGTAACACTTTTGATTAACTGATTTTTAGTTTAATCGTGTTTTTATAAAAAAAATTTTTGTAACACTTTTGATTAACTGATTTTTAGTTTAATCGTGTTTTTATAAATAAAAAAAAATTTTTTTTTTTTATTTTAAATTTTATTATATATATTTAGATTCGTTTCACTAGATATCAACTCTTTGGAGAGATATCCTACCGACTGCGCCAATTTTATTTATTAATTAGTTATTAATAAAAAAAACACAATAATTTATTTTTTTAAATAGATGTTTTAATTTTATTGAAATTTAAAATTTAAATCTTAAATTTAATTTTACAATTATTTTAGATTATTCAAGTTCAACAATTTGGTTTAGACTGACTTCTTTTTTTAATTAGTTACCAATATTTATATTGGTTATTATTTACAATATTTTATTTAATTCTTAACTTATACAAAGATATTTCTTTTACTTAAATACATAATATAAATCTTAATCTATTTTATTTATTTCTTTAAAAACAAAGAAAGTAATTCCCTTGTCTCAATATAATAATTATCTTATTAAAACATGACTTGATTTGTTTACTATCTATTGTTTACCTGATTGTAACTTTCTTATTTAAGACATGTTTTAATTTGTCTGTTAGTATTGATTATTATTATTTACCTGATAACAAAATATTTTGTTAAGACATGTTTTATTTTGTCTGTTAATATTGATTATTATTATTTACTTGATAACAAAATATTTTGTTAAGACATGTTTTATTAAAATTATCTTCCTGATTCTAAATATTCTATTACTTCTTTAATTGTTTTATCATTATGTGTTAAGGATGTAACTCGCATCCGGTTTCTATAATCTCAATTAATAAATTTTTGTGAATTCTAAAGTTAAATTTTAATTTGTAAAATGCAGTTTGAGAATCAAAATTAAATTTGTTCGCACCAAATTTAATTATTAGCTAAACTTACATATTTTTCAAATTTCAATAAATGCTTTTTAAAGCGTTTGTTAACAAAAATTTTATTATAAAAATTTAAGAATTAGTATATTCTTAGTTATTTTTTATATATATATATTAGTATATTATTAGTATATTTATATAATTTAATTTTAATAAATTCTTTTATTATAACTTTAATAAAAATAATACTAGGAAAACCCCTGTACAATTACACAATTAGTCATTGTAGAATCGCTGACTTTAATTATTTTTAAATACATTAATTTATCATTTTGTTGACCTTTTTCTCACCATCTAGCGGTACGACAAAAGGGCCACTTTTTTAGAGAGGTTTCCTCAGTAAGCCACTCCTCCATGTTAAAAAGCCTAATTGATGAATATAAAAGTGTTATAAAAGAGCTTCCTAATAAACAAAATTTTCGAATCACTGTTAGTTTCGAGATTTGTTTCTGTTTGGTTTCTGATAAAATCTGAATTTTTAAATCCGCAGAATTAGTTGCTCAAGCAATTGCAGTGTATATAATTAATTGGCCTTGCGCTTAAATGTTGAGCTTGTTTAAAAAATTAAACAAAAAAAAATTTCCTAATTTAACCTTATTTCATAAATTTAAGAAATATAGTGTATAATAATATATTGTGAACATCAGTATCCAGTACTGATGTAAAGATGATATTAGAACTTTCATAAATAAAATAAGATTTTTACCCGTTAATAGATAAAAAATATTGAATTTTGTGTTTAATGGCAATAGCAAACAAATTTGAAACGAATAAATAGACAAAACTAAAAAAAGTTAAAGCCATTTTACCTTATCTGATATTTTTTTTTGCAACAACAAAATATAATATGGACTTTCAGTTGAAACTGATTGATTCACTGAAACTCTAATCAGTGCCATTGAAAATAAATGTTTTAAATACAAACTGAAAAAATCATGTTGACAACATATTAATTTAAAAAATATATAACTAACCCTGTGTAATTTTCAGTCTCTTAGTAAAATGAATGATACCGTTATTTACCGTTATCTAAAACTACGTTTTGCAAAATTTTTGGCCCTTCATAACTTCTGAACGGCTCAATCTAAAAACTTGGAATTTTGGGAGAAGTTTGATTCTCAGAAATAAGTAGGAGTCAGTTAAAAGTTTTTTTTTGTCACGCCCCCTGTTTGAGCTGAAAGGGGTCCAAAAACTTAAGTTTTGCTATAAATGTTGCTTTTAAACTCCTATAACTTGAATACCTGTCAAAAATTTTTTTTATTTATACACAAAATTGAAAGCTCTAAAACGAAAGTTTCAACAAGTGTCAAAGGTTTTCGTACTTTTGTCTTTGTTCGTCCGTCCGCCTGTCCGTATATTTACACAGCCTTTTCACCGTTTGAAATAGAAAGAAGAAATTTTAACTACGGTTAGGTATTGCAAAAAAAATAATTTTATGGAAGAACTTTTTTCTGTAGCTCTCCCCGTTACTGAGCGACAGCCCCTCAAAATCGGAAGAAAGCCTATATTTAAAACATAACAAGAGTTTTATGAGGTGTATTTTCAATCTGAAAACGTCGACAGCTTTCCAAATTTTTAAAAGCCAAATGTATAGGTTTGCATTACGGTACTAAAATTTACCGTTACCCAAAACTCAACTTTTGCAAAATTTTTGGTATCATACAACTTCTGAACGGTCCAAGCTGGAAACTTAAAATTTTGGGAAATGTTAGATCAGAAATTAGTAGGAGTCGTTTCAGAAAATTTTTTTTTTGCGCCTCGCGTTTAAGAGATGTAAGGGGTCCAAACTTGAAATTTTGCTATTTTTAAATACCTATAACTTGAATACCTGTCCAATTTTTTTTTTATTAATGTATAAAACTTAAAGGTCCAACATTATATTTTAACATATGTTAAAGATTTTTCTTAAATTTGAAAGTGGTTCTTTAAATTGAAGAAAGTGTCTCTCACTTTCACCAAGTTTTGCATAGATAGTAAAATTCTAAGTGAAATTCCAAATTTTAGTTTAATTCCTAGAACCTAAAAAAATGGAGGGGGGAGGGGGGAGTGAAAATAGATCCTTGATAAAAATGGCAACCTTCCTCATTGAAGGGCTATTAGGACTTAAAAATTAAAAATTTACTGTTCTTACAAGTAAGCAATAACTTAGTCACCAGTGCATATATTTCCAAAATTAAACTCAGTTTGTAACACAATATAATTTTGAAAATGAGCTTTTTTAAAAACCCTTGATTTTTTTCATCCCTTGTTTCTTCTATGTGCAACATCTTTATGTTTATAATATTTTTTTAGCTATAGTATTGAAAGTAAGGCGGGGATTGCATATGGGCAAAATCGTACCATAGGTTCGGGTTCTGGAACTTTTGATCGGCTCAAGTACTAACGGCCACATATCCAAAAAACACGATAACTCAAAAGATAATGACGCTATTTTGATGAAGTTTAAACTGTAGGTTACTAATAATAAAAGTACCGGAATGATTGCTTATGGTCTAGATCGGGCAAGCTGTTCGGGGTCCAGAAGTTTTTGATCGAATTGAGGCCAAACGAGTATAATTTCGAAACTAAAGAAGATAGAACATTAACATTTGGGAAATAAGTGTTTTTTTTATTTGCTTTGTGTCCGTATAATTTTGGATGAATTGGAATAGTGGTTTGCGTACCACCCTCCCTACTCACAAGACCTTAAGGCATATATTCGAAATAAATAAAGATAGTAACTTGAAATAAATATAGAAGCGTTAAATTTGGTATAACAGTGTTTTTTCCTATTTCCATTGTTTCCCCGATATTTAGACTTAATTGTAGTGGTGGTTCAGGTGCCTCCTAAGAAATCCCAAAATTAAAAAGCTAATCTTCGAGCTTATCATGAAGATAGAAACTTTAAATTTAATACACGAGGGTTCTTTACTATTTCCGTTTTTATTTAACACATTTTACCACAAAACATGTTATGTATAATATTTTATAAATTAAAAACAAAAAATTTTTTTAATAAACGATAAATTTCTTTTTTTTTTAATTTTTACTATACCACATATTTTATTGAATTATTACCATTGGTAATATTTAATTAAGACATTGTATACGATACTTAAGTTGTGTTTAAAGGTACTTGCTGCATGGATTTATTTTTATATTTAAATGAATTAAATGAAAAGTTCTAAATTTTATAATTGTATTTTAGAAATACATTTATTGCATATTTTGCGTTTATAAGCTTTTCTAATAGGTACATAAACTAACAATTTGTATTTAACATTTATTTCAAGTTCAAAAAGATAAATTAGTACTTAGTAGAATTTTTAATATTTTTGAATAGATAAACTAATTAGAAAATGTTTTTAGTATTATTAAGTTAATTTGGTTAGCTATGTCTTACGATAAAACTAATAAAAACTTGTACGATTTTAAAATGACTTATGAACTTCTCATTAAATTTGAACCAAATAGGTGTAGAATATTTCTAAGTCGGTTGCACCGACTGACTGTTTCTTTTTGTTGAGACGACTTTGTCAATGTACACATGTTTATGCAGTTCCCACGTTTTTCTCTGATCAGACCCAGCTAAGGAGATTTTTTTATTAAAATAATTTAGCTTTTCTCTCTATATTGCCTGCGTGAGACTATTTCAATTTTTTAAAATTGGCTTGAATTTCTGGGGAGTAAAGGTTTTTCTTTAAGTTTTTAAATAATTTATTCCTTTTTTGGAAGAGGTTTATTATTCCCTTAATCATCCAGTCATTATCTTTATACCCGTGCACACATATATGCTCCTCCGTTTGTAACGCATCGATCTATACGAGCTAGATATAGTATCAAGGGTACGTATCGATTCAGAATCGATAAATAAGCACGATAACTCAAAAACTAAAGAAGCTACAGTTTTGAAATTTTCACAATATTTTTCAAACAATTTCTAGGTTCCCTATTTTTTTTGGTTACAACTAACTTTAACTCCAATTTTTTCATATAAAAATTTGATATTTTGTTGTGCATCTTGTATCCAACATGAATATATATTTTTTTTTATTTTATTTTTTTTTTTTATTTTTGCGTAGGTTGGAATGGAATTTTCAAAAGACACAATGAGCCCCGTAGCTTGACATTGCGTGTGGGATTCTTACTCACTAAACCACACCTTTCCTCTATTGCGATCTAGTCCGATAGGGCTAATGAGCAATTTTTCTTCTGGCTTTTTTTAGTTTTAAATGTAGATTCCATCCAGCGATGTCTATCTAACTGTTTCTTTCTCTTATTATAGCTACACTAACTCAAAAGGCTTTACTCTTTTGAGTCGTCTGGCTATATTTGTATTATCCAGAAGCTGGACTACCTCGACATTTACATGGTTTTGGAGTCTTTTTTCGTGACTTCTTGCAAAATTTTGGATTTCTTTATCTACAAATTCTATTTGCATATCTCTATGTAGGTCATAGTTTCTGATGAACCAGGGTGCGTTCACAATATTTCTTAGAACTTTATTCTGAAACCTCTGAATAACATCTATATTACTCTTTTTGCTGCATCCCCATAGCTGGGTGCCATATGACCATACTGGTTTCAATATTTGTTTATAGAGCAGAAGTTTGTTTTGTATTGTCAAGGTAGAATGCTTACCTATGAGCCAGTACATTATTCTATAACGGATTTGTAACTCTTCTTTCTTGTTTTTGATGTGGGCTTTCCAGCGAAGCAATTATATTATTTTTAAGTGCAGGAAAATCACAAGTATACAACAGATACAGTATTGGACCGAGTACACTTCCTTGAGGAACTCCAGCACTGATTTCTTTAAGATTGGAATATTCTCCTTCTTGTTTTATGTAGAAGTATCTGTCTGATAGATAGCTTTCTATCATTTTCGAATGCTCTTTTGGAAGGATTGTTCTCAGTTTACAATTCAATCCCTTGTGCCACACCTTATCGAATGCCTGAGTCACATCCAAAAAGATTGCTGAACAGACTTTCTTCTCCTCTAAAGCTTTTTAATTGTAAAACTTTAACTTTAATTGTAAATAGTGTTTGTTATTCTGTGTACCTGGTCTATTGTTGCATGTTTTTCTCTAAAGCCGAATTGGTGGTCCGGAATTAGATTCTTCCTTTTAATAATCGGTTTTAGTCTTCTCAAATAAATTTTTTCAAATAGTTTTGACATTATAGGTAGCAATGAGATTGGTCTATAAGACGTTATCTCATTTGGTGGTTTTCCTTCTTTGGGTATCATAATGACCTCGGCCACTTTCCACAATTTCGGCACATATTTCAGCCTGAATGCAGCATTTATAAGATTTGTTATTTTAACTATTGCCTTCTCTGGTAGCTGCTTCAGAATTTGTCCGGTTATTAAATCATATCCCGGAGCTTTTTTAGATTTAATGTTGTTTTTAATTTCTTTTTTCACTTCAGCTGGATTTGTTAATGCGATTTCCTCTTGCTCTTGAATTTGTTCTACATCTAGATCTTCCTCTTCTTCACCAGTGTTTACTTGAAATATCTTTTCTAGGTGTTCCGCAAATAATTTGGCTTTTTCTTTATTATCTCTCGCCCACTTTCCGTCCAGTTTTCTAATTGGAGGAATAGCTGCAATAGGTTTTTTCAGATTTTTAGCTGCCTTCCAAAGAGAGTAATCAGTACTTTTATCATTTGTTAGCTTTTCCAAATATAAATTTATCGATTTGTTTTTTACTTCCTTAATTCTTCTTCTTAGTTGTTGGGTGAGATTATTCAGCCTAGTTTTATCTTGTGGAGCTCTAGTTTGGCGCCATTTTTTCCTTGCTCTGCGTTTTATTGCAATTAGTTCTAAGATTTCGGCTGGATATTTATTTTCTTTTACTCTTTGTTTAATTACTGGAGTATTTTCCCACACTGTAAGTTGTATATCTTTAATGTAGTTTTCCACCTCCGCATCCAATTGTTCTTTGTGTTGCAACGGTACAGCTAGTTGTATTTTTTCTTCCAGACATACTTTAAAGCTTTTCCAGTCAGTGTATTTATTGGCGAGAATCGGAATGCTCTGCTTTTCAATAGCGTTTTCACTTACAGTTAGCAGAATTGGTGAGTGGTCAGAGTCCATTTCCTGCCTATCTTCTATCTGTATGAAATTATTCGAAATGTTTTTAATAATGAAAAAATCTATTAAATCAGGTATTTTATTTGGATCTGTAGGCCAATATGTAGGTTTTCCTGTTGATATGGTTTCACACCCAAATTCGCTTGTTGCTTGGAATAATTCTCTGCCTTTGGTTGTTGTTAGCCGTGATCCCCAGTGTGTATTTTTGGCATTAAAATCACCTCCTATAACAAACTTTTTTCCTAGTTTCTTAAAAAGATCCAAATAATGATGTTTCTTCAGACAGTACTTAGGTGGACAATATATACTTGCTACTACAATAAAGTAGTTTTTACATTTTACGTTTACGGCCATAGCTTGTATTTCTTCTGTTTCAAATTTGGCTTCTTCAAAATGTTGTATACTTTGTTTTATAATTACTGCACTTCCTCCTCTAGCAGAGTTACCTGGATGTATGCTATGATAAACTTTATAACCATGAAAATTAATATGCGTTTGTTTGTTAAAGTGTGTTTCTGCTATAAGACAAACATCTATATTATTTATGTCAAGGACTGCTTGTAGCTCTTGTTGGTGTTGTAGCAGTCCATTGGCATTCCATGAAAAAATTTTTAGTTTATTCATCTTTTCGATTTCGAAGCAGGTTTTTGGTACTGCCCTCTAGTGCTCCTATTCTACAATCCGTATCGACCATAGAACTTTCTATTTTGGTTACTTTTTTTAGTATAAGCAGAATGGATTGTTTTAAATCATTTTCTTGTTCGCTATTATTATTAAGTTTTTTACCCGCAACAACTTGGGCATAAGTTTTACTGCTTCTATTTGTCTGGAAATCTTGCTTCTCTTGCGACGTTTGCAGATGGTTTCTGATTTGTTTTTTAGCGTATTGTGGAGTATTCCTTTGTTGTGAATTTGGGCTCATATTCTAAAATTTGATTTTTTGCATTTCTTTTGCGATTATGCAGCCGCTATAATTAGCTGGATGTTGTTTTCCGCAATGAACACATTTTGGTGGTTCAGTTTTAGGTTTCAAACATTCCCTGGTATGGTGCCTACCTGCACATTTTACACATATTCGGGTTTTTCCACAATATTTTTGTGTGTGACCATATGCCTGGCATGATTTACATTGTACTACAAGCTTATTTTTTCTTAGGGGCTCGATATTCACAATACATATTAGAATACTTTTAATCTCGTATATTCTGCTAATATCTTCTTCTGCTTTGAAGGTTAACATAAACATGTTTAATGGTTCTTTATTCTTCCAGCTACGTTTATTTGCAGCTCCTATTATTTTATATTCTCTATTTTCAAGATCTTTAATTATTTCTTCTGTTTTACACGAGTGAGGCAGGTTCTTCACCATAACTCGTATTGGCCTTTGCTGTTTGCTTTCGTATGAGTGCCAACTATATTTGTACTCTGATAGCGCTTTTGTTAAAGTTCTGTAAGCATCTTCATCTAACAAATTGATTTTTATACAATTCTTTCCAAGGAGTTTCATCTCAAACTGTTTTTCTGTTATTACTTTTTTTACTCTCTCGCAGAATTCATTATAGTTATTAAATTCATTCACAATTATTGGCGGTGGAGATTGTTTTTTCTTAACTTTTCCCGGATCGGTTATTTTTTTTGGCAAAATAACCTTTTTTGGAGTGGTTTCTTTACTTGGAGTGGTTTTATAGTCCATCTTTTTTGCGTTTGGAGGGGTAAGTGAGTCATTTAACATGAAAACATGAATATATATGAATTTTGTTTTTTTTTTGTTTTGTTGTTTTTTTTTTTTTTTGTAGATCTTTCGAGTTACGATTTGATGATTTAAATGATGCGTAAAATTTAAAAAAAAATTATAGATTTGGACTTTGTACTTTGATTTTTATGAATGATAATCATTATGAATATGATGATAATTTTCGACCATGATGGTCATTATATGAATATGATTATATGATGCTTATTTTGCTTAGGTTTAATATATTCGTGAATTAAAAATTAAATAAAATAATTTGAATTCAAAAATTAGCGCTAGAATTTTGAAATTCACACAAATCATTTTTTTGGCCATTTTTGAGGTTCCCTATTCTTTTTGGTCAAAACAAGACCAAGGCTTCGGAAGCTGCCACACAACTTATTTACACCAATATGAATTTCTCCAAAAGTCATTATACCAGAAAGATGAAAATTAAACACGGTTAGTTATATAATGAATCGAGCACTTACATGTAGTTTCAAAATGTTACGGCCCCATTTTCGGGCAGCTGCCATACAACTTCACTGCACTTCAAATTGGAATTTTTTATTTGAATATTTGATTTTAAATTGATAGGGTTTTTTTAATTTTTATTAAACACGTAATTCAAAAAATTAAATTTTAAATTGATAAGTTCCATCAAAATTCAAACTTTTTAAATATAGGTTTAATTAAAACTTAAAAATTATAATAAATATTATGAAAATTTAAAATAAAAGTTTTTTATTAGATATTAATCGTAATACATAAAAACAGAACATTTTAAATAATACCGTGAATTAAGCCATTTCGTCATTACACAAAGTGAAGTTGCTTTGGGCGTGGTATTATAATTTCAAATAAGTAGAATAAATTTTTATAAATCTTAAGCATTATTTCAAATTTAAAGTTTCTCATACATTTATTTTGCCTTTTTGTTTTCCAGTTGAAATATATATTTAAAAATGTAAGAATGCACTTTAGAGTTTGATACAATATTAAGTTGGGTTTTAGTAATTTATTAGGAGGGATTCTGTAGGTGGCAATCCCATATTTTTAAAATTTTTGTTGTATGTATGTAAAAGAATAATTAGAAAGCACCTTAGAGTTGGACCAACATAATCAGAACTATCCGCTTATTCCAGAATATTTATATACATATATATACACAAGAATCTGAATTAAAAAGGATTTTAGATTTGGACTCAAAATCAGGATTGACGCTTTGTCCAGAATATTTATATTTATATATAATATACATAAATATACGTTAGAATCTCACTTAGGAGGGATTTTATGATTAGTTTAAAATTTGTGATTTCATTATTTTAATTTCATTATTTTAATTAAAGATAATTAGATAACCTTTATAATAAATGGCAAAATCGTATCAAAGCATGCCATTCAAAACTTAGAGGAAAGTCGTTACGTAGGGTGTGAAAAAAAAATAATAAAATATAATTATTGATTATGTTCATAAAGGTATAGGCAGTATTCAGTATATAATTATAATATATACCTAATTACGTTTATTTGTATATGTATATATAATAATATGTAAGTTATTTAGATGTGTTAAATTATTAAAAATAATGAAACAAGTAAATAAATATGGATTATTTTAATCCAACTCTAATAGTTGAATCCAACTCTAAAGTGCATCTAATTCAGTATCTGGCATATTCATATACTTATAAATATTTTGGAAAAAGCTGAAATCCTGATTAAGAATCAAACTCTCAAATCTCTTTACACCCAACAGACATATAAATATTCTTGAAAAACAGCAATGCCGATTTAGAATCCAACTCCATAATCTCTTCTAATATTTTATATAATAATATTCTGGAAAAAGCGGCAATCCTGATTTAGAATCCAATCTTAGAATCCCTCCTAATTCAGATTCTTGTGCATATATATCTTGTGTTTATAAATATTCTGGAAAAACCGCATAATTATGATTTTATAGGCAACTCTAAGGTCTTTTCTAATTATATTTTTACATACATATCTCCAAAATATCTCCAAAATCCATCCAACAAATTACCAAAACCCAACTCAATATTGTATCCAACTCTAAAATCCATCCTTCTTACAATTTTTCTGGGCATATTTATTTCGATTACAATAATTATTATATCTAGGTTGTGGGTAAAAATTTCTATTATTATTTGCGTAATTTCTTTGATTAGAGGGCAAGGATTATTAGTATTATTAAAGTTGTTTCTTTCATTTGGAGGATGAGAATTATTATTATTAGTCTTGTTAATATTGTTTCTATGATTTTGAGGATGAAGGTTATTATTATTATAGTTTCTAAAACTAGGATTATTTCAATTTTTATTAAATCTTGTATGTGTTTGTCTTTTCTGTTGTTATTGGTTTGGAATCCATATGAACCTGTATAAGCGTAACCATTTGCAAAGAGTATTTCTATAACATTTTCCAAATTTTCTGGATTTTAACAAGCCAAGATAGTTCGCATTGGTTCAGGGATATCTTCTTTAAATTAATGAGTGCCATTTTTATGTTATTACTAGTACATTAGTTAGCAGCAAAAGTTTTGTAATTGCAAAGCAACAAGAGTTTTGCAATTCAATTTACTCAATTTTTGTTTTACCTTATTATAAAGCTCAAGGCCGCTAGTTTCAAAAGTTACTGTTTTTAGGTCGTAAATTTCAATTTTCGGGCCCTTATAGCTGCAAAGCAGGGGACGTGACAAAAAAAATTTGTCAACCGACTATTACTTATTTCTGAGAATCTAACTACTTCCGAAATTTCAAGACCCTAGCCTAGCCCGTTTAGAAGATATGTGGTGCGAAAAATTTTGTAAAAATTGAGTTTTGCATAATTGTAAATTTTTGCACCGTATGGCGATCCTAAACATTTTCCTTTTGAAAAATTTTGAAGTTTATAAAACCAGCTATCTTTTGCCGTTTTCAGATTGAAAATACACTTAACAAAACTCTTGTTATAACAATTTAAAAAAAATATTAAAATTTCCCAACTTTGGGGGGCTGCAGCTCCGTAACGGGTTGCATTCATTTGGGGGGCTGCATTCTTCTACGAAATTAGTTTTCTCGGAATACCTACTCGTGGTTAAAACTTCTTTTCACTATTTCAAACGATGTAAAAGTTTTTGTAAACATACGGACAGACGGACAGAGTGAAACTGTATTAGCACATTTTTACAAAATTTTTTGAAAATGTGCTAAAAATTATGGAGTGCGTTTCAAAATCAGAGTTTCAATAATTTGTTTAATGGAGTTTGGGGACGGCACTACGGTAACGCCTATTATTTTTTTAAGTTAATTGTTAAAAGGGAAGGATATTAAAGTTGATTACAAAACTATTAAATGTAGCATAAAAAATATTTATATTTATTTATATGTTTATTCACAAATTTTATTTTTATAGATACCTGTGAAATTGAAAAAAAAGCCTAAAAAGTATATGACTTTATTTCAGGAAACATTTGAAATTACTTTAATTACTTTGCTTGG